>OX155667.1:7844785-7852722 GCA_944567765.1 Carterocephalus palaemon
TCGCGAAATTTTGTCCAGTCAGCTTTTTTCGTGTTATATATTCTAGTAGTTCTATCCACATTCATACCTTTAGATTTAATTAAACTGACATTAAAGGCAATGCCGTTGTGGTCCGAGCTAGTAAGGCCTTCCACCACTTTCCAGTCCGAAATAAGATCGAGCATATTTGTTGAACATGCCGTTATATCAACATGACTGCTGTACCTTTTTCCTCCTCTAATGGTATCAAAGGTGGGAGTCGTACCAGAGTTCAATATGTTCATGTCTAATTCATTTAATGTACCTATTAATTCCTCACCCCTGTCTTCTGTGACCCGGCTACCCCACCACAAACTTTTGGAGTTGGCATCTCCGCCAATTATCCAGTTTTTTGTAGTGATCGCCTTCTCAATTTTCTTCAAATGGTCGAGGTATGGTTCGATAGGTTTATCAGGCTCGAAGTATATAGATACAAGTGCGATTTCCCAGGCCACCGTCTGGATCCCCACCACAACGATGTTATTTGTGGTGAGTTCTGGGAGCTGCCTTACGCTAAGGTCATTGTCAAATACAGCTATTGCTGCTTTGACTGTCCCGTTTCCATTGTTGGCATTTTGGTAGATTCTCACGCCACTGTGTCCCTTCATTGTTGGAAGTCTACCGACATACGGCTCCTGGATTAGTGTTGCAGCTACGCCTCTAGTGGTGGCTTCTAGCCACAATTCGTTTGTGGCTAGTTTCTTCCGTTGTAAGTTGGCCTGAATAAATTTATAAGTCTTCTGTATGTCATGGCCGCCCTTAGCAATACGCCACTGAGGATCTGGCTAACTCATCCCATTTTTTCCTCGTTGGACAGGCGCTGCTAAATGCGTTGTGCTCAGTGTCCTCCGATTTTGCTCTGTGGCAATTGCGGCATTTTGGGGGCACGCATGCTAGTACCGGTTAGGTTAGGTTAGGTTAGGTTAGGTTAGGTTAGGTTAGGTTAGGTTAGGTTAGGTTAGGTTAGGTTAGGTTAGGTTAGGTTAGGTTAGGTTAGGTTAGGTTAGGTTAGGTTAGGTTAGGTTAGGTTAGGTTAGGTTAGGTTAGGTTAGGTTAGGTTAGGTTAGGTTAGGTTAGGTTAGGTTAGGTTAGGTTAGGTTAGGTTAGGTTAGGTTAGGTTAGGTTAGGTTAGGTTAGGTTAGGTTAGGTTAGGTTAGGTTAGGTTAGGTTAGGTTAGGTTAGGTTAGGTTAGGTTAGGTTAGGTTAGGTTAGGTTAGGTTAGGTTAGGTTAGGTTAGGTTAGGTTAGGTTAGGTTAGGTTAGGTTAGGTTAGGTTAGGTTAGGTTAGGTTAGGTTAGGTTAGGTTAGGTTAGGTTAGGTTAGGTTAGGTTAGGTTAGGTTAGGTTAGGTTAGGTTAGGTTAGGTTAGGTTAGGTTAGGTTAGGTTAGGTTAGGTTAGGTTAGGTTAGGTTAGGTTAGGTTAGGTTAGGTTAGGTTAGGTTAGGTTAGGTTAGGTTAGGTTAGGTTAGGTTAGGTTAGGTTAGGTTAGGTTAGGTTAGGTTAGGTTAGGTTAGGTTAGGTTAGGTTAGGTTAGGTTAGGTTAGGTTAGGTTAGGTTAGGTTAGGTTAGGTTAGGTTAGGTTAGGTTAGGTTAGGTTAGGTTAGGTTAGGTTAGGTTAGGTTAGGTTAGGTTAGGTTAGGTTAGGTTAGGTTAGGTTAGGTTAGGTTAGGTTAGGTTAGGTTAGGTTAGGTTAGGTTAGGTTAGGTTAGGTTAGGTTAGGTTAGGTTAGGTTAGGTTAGGTTAGGTTAGGTTAGGTTAGGTTAGGTTAGGTTAGGTTAGGTTAGGTTAGGTTAGGTTAGGTTAGGTTAGGTTAGGTTAGGTTAGGTTAGGTTAGGTTAGGTTAGGTTAGGTTAGGTTAGGTTAGGTTAGGTTAGGTTAGGTTAGGTTAGGTTAGGTTAGGTTAGGTTAGGTTAGGTTAGGTTAGGTTAGGTTAGGTTAGGTTAGGTTAGGTTAGGTTAGGTTAGGTTAGGTTAGGTTAGGTTAGGTTAGGTTAGGTTAGGTTAGGTTAGGTTAGGTTAGGTTAGGTTAGGTTAGGTTAGGTTAGGTTAGGTTAGGTTAGGTTAGGTTAGGTTAGGTTAGGTTAGGTTAGGTTAGGTTAGGTTAGGTTAGGTTAGGTTAGGTTAGGTTAGGTTAGGTTAGGTTAGGTTAGGTTAGGTTAGGTTAGGTTAGGTTAGGTTAGGTTAGGTTAGGTTAGGTTAGGTTAGGTTAGGTTAGGTTAGGTTAGGTTAGGTTAGGTTAGGTTAGGTTAGGTTAGGTTAGGTTAGGTTAGGTTAGGTTAGGTTAGGTTAGGTTAGGTTAGGTTAGGTTAGGTTAGGTTAGGTTAGGTTAGGTTAGGTTAGGTTAGGTTAGGTTAGGTTAGGTTAGGTTAGGTTAGGTTAGGTTAGGTTAGGTTAGGTTAGGTTAGGTTAGGTTAGGTTAGGTTAGGTTAGGTTAGGTTAGGTTAGGTTAGGTTAGGTTAGGTTAGGTTAGGTTAGGTTAGGTTAGGTTAGGTTAGGTTAGGTTAGGTTAGGTTAGGTTAGGTTAGGTTAGGTTAGGTTAGGTTAGGTTAGGTTAGGTTAGGTTAGGTTAGGTTAGGTTAGGTTAGGTTAGGTTAGGTTAGGTTAGGTTAGGTTAGGTTAGGTTAGGTTAGGTTAGGTTAGGTTAGGTTAGGTTAGGTTAGGTTAGGTTAGGTTAGGTTAGGTTAGGTTAGGTTAGGTTAGGTTAGGTTAGGTTAGGTTAGGTTAGGTTAGGTTAGGTTAGGTTAGGTTAGGTTAGGTTAGGTTAGGTTAGGTTAGGTTAGGTTAGGTTAGGTTAGGTTAGGTTAGGTTAGGTTAGGTTAGGTTAGGTTAGGTTAGGTTAGGTTAGGTTAGGTTAGGTTAGGTTAGGTTAGGTTAGGTTAGGTTAGGTTAGGTTAGGTTAGGTTAGGTTAGGTTAGGTTAGGTTAGGTTAGGTTAGGTTAGGTTAGGTTAGGTTAGGTTAGGTTAGGTTAGGTTAGGTTAGGTTAGGTTAGGTTAGGTTAGGTTAGGTTAGGTTAGGTTAGGTTAGGTTAGGTTAGGTTAGGTTAGGTTAGGTTAGGTTAGGTTAGGTTAGGTTAGGTTAGGTTAGGTTAGGTTAGGTTAGGTTAGGTTAGGTTAGGTTAGGTTAGGTTAGGTTAGGTTAGGTTAGGTTAGGTTAGGTTAGGTTAGGTTAGGTTAGGTTAGGTTAGGTTAGGTTAGGTTAGGTTAGGTTAGGTTAGGTTAGGTTAGGTTAGGTTAGGTTAGGTTAGGTTAGGTTAGGTTAGGTTAGGTTAGGTTAGGTTAGGTTAGGTTAGGTTAGGTTAGGTTAGGTTAGGTTAGGTTAGGTTAGGTTAGGTTAGGTTAGGTTAGGTTAGGTTAGGTTAGGTTAGGTTAGGTTAGGTTAGGTTAGGTTAGGTTAGGTTAGGTTAGGTTAGGTTAGGTTAGGTTAGGTTAGGTTAGGTTAGGTTAGGTTAGGTTAGGTTAGGTTAGGTTAGGTTAGGTTAGGTTAGGTTAGGTTAGGTTAGGTTAGGTTAGGTTAGGTTAGGTTAGGTTAGGTTAGGTTAGGTTAGGTTAGGTTAGGTTAGGTTAGGTTAGGTTAGGTTAGGTTAGGTTAGGTTAGGTTAGGTTAGGTTAGGTTAGGTTAGGTTAGGTTAGGTTAGGTTAGGTTAGGTTAGGTTAGGTTAGGTTAGGTTAGGTTAGGTTAGGTTAGGTTAGGTTAGGTTAGGTTAGGTTAGGTTAGGTTAGGTTAGGTTAGGTTAGGTTAGGTTAGGTTAGGTTAGGTTAGGTTAGGTTAGGTTAGGTTAGGTTAGGTTAGGTTAGGTTAGGTTAGGTTAGGTTAGGTTAGGTTAGGTTAGGTTAGGTTAGGTTAGGTTAGGTTAGGTTAGGTTAGGTTAGGTTAGGTTAGGTTAGGTTAGGTTAGGTTAGGTTAGGTTAGGTTAGGTTAGGTTAGGTTAGGTTAGGTTAGGTTAGGTTAGGTTAGGTTAGGTTAGGTTAGGTTAGGTTAGGTTAGGTTAGGTTAGGTTAGGTTAGGTTAGGTTAGGTTAGGTTAGGTTAGGTTAGGTTAGGTTAGGTTAGGTTAGGTTAGGTTAGGTTAGGTTAGGTTAGGTTAGGTTAGGTTAGGTTAGGTTAGGTTAGGTTAGGTTAGGTTAGGTTAGGTTAGGTTAGGTTAGGTTAGGTTAGGTTAGGTTAGGTTAGGTTAGGTTAGGTTAGGTTAGGTTAGGTTAGGTTAGGTTAGGTTAGGTTAGGTTAGGTTAGGTTAGGTTAGGTTAGGTTAGGTTAGGTTAGGTTAGGTTAGGTTAGGTTAGGTTAGGTTAGGTTAGGTTAGGTTAGGTTAGGTTAGGTTAGGTTAGGTTAGGTTAGGTTAGGTTAGGTTAGGTTAGGTTAGGTTAGGTTAGGTTAGGTTAGGTTAGGTTAGGTTAGGTTAGGTTAGGTTAGGTTAGGTTAGGTTAGGTTAGGTTAGGTTAGGTTAGGTTAGGTTAGGTTAGGTTAGGTTAGGTTAGGTTAGGTTAGGTTAGGTTAGGTTAGGTTAGGTTAGGTTAGGTTAGGTTAGGTTAGGTTAGGTTAGGTTAGGTTAGGTTAGGTTAGGTTAGGTTAGGTTAGGTTAGGTTAGGTTAGGTTAGGTTAGGTTAGGTTAGGTTAGGTTAGGTTAGGTTAGGTTAGGTTAGGTTAGGTTAGGTTAGGTTAGGTTAGGTTAGGTTAGGTTAGGTTAGGTTAGGTTAGGTTAGGTTAGGTTAGGTTAGGTTAGGTTAGGTTAGGTTAGGTTAGGTTAGGTTAGGTTAGGTTAGGTTAGGTTAGGTTAGGTTAGGTTAGGTTAGGTTAGGTTAGGTTAGGTTAGGTTAGGTTAGGTTAGGTTAGGTTAGGTTAGGTTAGGTTAGGTTAGGTTAGGTTAGGTTAGGTTAGGTTAGGTTAGGTTAGGTTAGGTTAGGTTAGGTTAGGTTAGGTTAGGTTAGGTTAGGTTAGGTTAGGTTAGGTTAGGTTAGGTTAGGTTAGGTTAGGTTAGGTTAGGTTAGGTTAGGTTAGGTTAGGTTAGGTTAGGTTAGGTTAGGTTAGGTTAGGTTAGGTTAGGTTAGGTTAGGTTAGGTTAGGTTAGGTTAGGTTAGGTTAGGTTAGGTTAGGTTAGGTTAGGTTAGGTTAGGTTAGGTTAGGTTAGGTTAGGTTAGGTTAGGTTAGGTTAGGTTAGGTTAGGTTAGGTTAGGTTAGGTTAGGTTAGGTTAGGTTAGGTTAGGTTAGGTTAGGTTAGGTTAGGTTAGGTTAGGTTAGGTTAGGTTAGGTTAGGTTAGGTTAGGTTAGGTTAGGTTAGGTTAGGTTAGGTTAGGTTAGGTTAGGTTAGGTTAGGTTAGGTTAGGTTAGGTTAGGTTAGGTTAGGTTAGGTTAGGTTAGGTTAGGTTAGGTTAGGTTAGGTTAGGTTAGGTTAGGTTAGGTTAGGTTAGGTTAGGTTAGGTTAGGTTAGGTTAGGTTAGGTTAGGTTAGGTTAGGTTAGTTAGGTTAGGTTAGGTTAGGTTAGGTTAGGTTAGGTTAGGTTAGGTTAGGTTAGGTTAGGTTAGGTTAGGTTAGGTTAGGTTAGGTTAGGTTAGGTTAGGTTAGGTTAGGTTAGGTTAGGTTAGGTTAGGTTAGGTTAGGTTAGGTTAGGTTAGGTTAGGTTAGGTTAGGTTAGGTTAGGTTAGGTTAGGTTAGGTTAGGTTAGGTTAGGTTAGGTTAGGTTAGGTTAGGTTAGGTTAGGTTAGGTTAGGTTAGGTTAGGTTAGGTTAGGTTAGGTTAGGTTAGGTTAGGTTAGGTTAGGTTAGGTTAGGTTAGGTTAGGTTAGGTTAGGTTAGGTTAGGTTAGGTTAGGTTAGGTTAGGTTAGGTTAGGTTAGGTTAGGTTAGGTTAGGTTAGGTTAGGTTAGGTTAGGTTAGGTTAGGTTAGGTTAGGTTAGGTTAGGTTAGGTTAGGTTAGGTTAGGTTAGGTTAGGTTAGGTTAGGTTAGGTTAGGTTAGGTTAGGTTAGGTTAGGTTAGGTTAGGTTAGGTTAGGTTAGGTTAGGTTAGGTTAGGTTAGGTTAGGTTAGGTTAGGTTAGGTTAGGTTAGGTTAGGTTAGGTTAGGTTAGGTTAGGTTAGGTTAGGTTAGGTTAGGTTAGGTTAGGTTAGGTTAGGTTAGGTTAGGTTAGGTTAGGTTAGGTTAGGTTAGGTTAGGTTAGGTTAGGTTAGGTTAGGTTAGGTTAGGTTAGGTTAGGTTAGGTTAGGTTAGGTTAGGTTAGGTTAGGTTAGGTTAGGTTAGGTTAGGTTAGGTTAGGTTAGGTTAGGTTAGGTTAGGTTAGGTTAGGTTAGGTTAGGTTAGGTTAGGTTAGGTTAGGTTAGGTTAGGTTAGGTTAGGTTAGGTTAGGTTAGGTTAGGTTAGGTTAGGTTAGGTTAGGTTAGGTTAGGTTAGGTTAGGTTAGGTTAGGTTAGGTTAGGTTAGGTTAGGTTAGGTTAGGTTAGGTTAGGTTAGGTTAGGTTAGGTTAGGTTAGGTTAGGTTAGGTTAGGTTAGGTTAGGTTAGGTTAGGTTAGGTTAGGTTAGGTTAGGTTAGGTTAGGTTAGGTTAGGTTAGGTTAGGTTAGGTTAGGTTAGGTTAGGTTAGGTTAGTTAGGTTAGGTTAGGTTAGGTTAGGTTAGGTTAGGTTAGGTTAGGTTAGGTTAGGTTAGGTTAGGTTAGGTTAGGTTAGGTTAGGTTAGGTTAGGTTAGGTTAGGTTAGGTTAGGTTAGGTTAGTTAGGTTAGGTTAGGTTAGGTTAGGTTAGGTTAGTTAGGTTAGGTTAGGTTAGGTTAGGTTAGGTTAGGTTAGGTTAGGTTAGGTTAGGTTAGGTTAGGTTAGGTTAGGTTAGGTTAGGTTAGGTTAGGTTAGGTTAGGTTAGGTTAGGTTAGGTTAGGTTAGGTTAGGTTAGGTTAGGTTAGGTTAGGTTAGGTTAGGTTAGGTTAGGTTAGGTTAGGTTAGGTTAGGTTAGGTTAGGTTAGGTTAGGTTAGGTTAGGTTAGGTTAGGTTAGGTTAGGTTAGGTTAGGTTAGGTTAGGTTAGGTTAGGTTAGGTTAGGTTAGGTTAGGTTAGGTTAGGTTAGGTTAGGTTAGGTTAGGTTAGGTTAGGTTAGGTTAGGTTAGGTTAGGTTAGGTTAGGTTAGGTTAGGTTAGGTTAGGTTAGGTTAGGTTAGGTTAGGTTAGGTTAGGTTAGGTTAGGTTAGGTTAGGTTAGGTTAGGTTAGGTTAGGTTAGGTTAGGTTAGGTTAGGTTAGGTTAGGTTAGGTTAGGTTAGGTTAGGTTAGGTTAGGTTAGGTTAGGTTAGGTTAGGTTAGGTTAGGTTAGGTTAGGTTAGGTTAGGTTAGGTTAGGTTAGGTTAGGTTAGGTTAGGTTAGGTTAGGTTAGGTTAGTTAGGTTAGGTTAGGTTAGGTTAGGTTAGGTTAGGTTAGGTTAGGTTAGGTTAGGTTAGGTTAGGTTAGGTTAGGTTAGGTTAGTTAGGTTAGTTAGGTTAGGTTAGGTTAGGTTAGGTTAGGTTAGGTTAGGTTAGGTTAGGTTAGGTTAGGTTAGGTTAGGTTAGGTTAGGTTAGGTTAGGTTAGGTTAGGTTAGGTTAGGTTAGGTTAGGTTAGGTTAGGTTAGGTTAGGTTAGGTTAGGTTAGGTTAGGTTAGGTTAGGTTAGGTTAGGTTAGGTTAGGTTAGGTTAGGTTAGGTTAGGTTAGGTTAGGTTAGGTTAGGTTAGGTTAGGTTAGGTTAGGTTAGGTTAGGTTAGGTTAGGTTAGGTTAGGTTAGGTTAGGTTAGGTTAGGTTAGGTTAGGTTAGGTTAGGTTAGGTTAGGTTAGGTTAGGTTAGGTTAGGTTAGGTTAGGTTAGGTTAGGTTAGGTTAGGTTAGGTTAGGTTAGGTTAGGTTAGGTTAGGTTAGGTTAGGTTAGGTTAGGTTAGGTTAGGTTAGGTTAGGTTAGGTTAGGTTAGGTTAGGTTAGGTTAGGTTA